>VYZW01017019.1:22405-37246 GCA_013401315.1 Balaeniceps rex | reverse complement strand
CTTAAACATTTTTTTTTACCAGCTGGACCCCTTCCTTTTTCAAATCTTGTCTCCTCCCAAATAAACAGCGCATACCTAATTACTTTTTCCCCACTGGGCCTTGTTTTGCTGTATCTATACCCAGATTTGGTATTTCTGATACCATTACCAGTCTTTTATGATATTACTCTATAATATGGCATCATATGATATGACATGTCAGCCTTATAAGGTAGTATTGGTACATACACATAGATGCTGTAAGCCTTGTGAGAGTTACCTCCCCAAAAGCCCCTAATGTTTATCTCCAGTTATCTGGGAAGTTTAGGTGTGTCTCACATAATTGACCCTTAACCACCTGCAAAATCCAGCCATCCCTCACATCTCTAGCTGTACCTTTTGCACAGATACAAAAGGCTTCTCCGTCTTATTTGCTATATTTAGCAGTTTCGCATGTCTAGTATCTTCCTCAGTTAGATAAAACTAACAGTTTGCATACCCTAACACCAATGTTACTACTTTTGTCTTGTAGTAACTATACGTGTACTACATATTTCACGTATTCTTTGGCTCTGTTGCTGTAATTTGACATTAATAAGCAAGGGATACTTAATATTGTTTATAAAAACACATTCGTCTGTTTTGCTTCTAAAATTAGATTCTCATCATGATCAGTGGACATTTTCTATGCTCTGTCCAAGATTAAGTATAATCTTGCCAGTGACATTCTTTCTTGGGAATATGTCTTCTATGTAAGAAGTTCCTCAACAGTTGGTGCTAAAATTTGTCTTTTACCAGTACTACTTAGAGACTGGAGTTTTTGAATCATGCTAAGACTGTCAGCAGAAAATTAAGAAATAGCTTACAAATTAAATGACTTGTGGGATTGTGCTTTTGTAGCAGGGGGAATGAGTGAAGGTCTTCCTTGAATAAGCTAGCTTTGAGAAATATTCAGGAAAACATTTCTTATTTTTAAACTCATGGAAAACTTTCTATGGAAAAGGATCACCAGAACCTCAGAAAACTGCTTTTAAACCAACAATGTTTCTGAATGATAAGGAAACTGAGTAAGGGAAATGTATATAGTATTTCTGCTTTTGTTCTATTAGAACCTTTAAAGATACCTTAAGTAAAACAATCCTGTAAAGAAACCTATTTTATTTACTTGTGATTAACATGTGGCTCTTATCTGTACCTGAGGAAACAAATGGTAGAATAAAACAAAAGGTGGTCTTGGGAAAGCATTGTAAGTTCACTGAATGACATGAAGGGAAGTTGGAATGAAAAAGTAGTATATTTATAATAGAATTTACATGGTTAGTCTTGTATGAAGAAGTCCATGCTAAAAAATGTTTGATATGTAATTGGCACCAACCTCTGTACCATTGTCTGAGCCATACTGATGAAAGTTTAATTTCATAAAAATGGTGAGAAAGAGTGCCAATGTTTTGTACTCGTTTAAAACAAACTGTATTAACCCATTTAGTAGTCTGGTAAATGCATTTTTACTTGAAATAGTCCCTTAAAGTTTCCCTCAAGCTCTCCAGCAACCTCTGAATTCCTCCATTCTCTCTGCAGGATCCAATTTCTGTCAATACTTACACTATTTTCTGAAACACCATGACAATGTCAAAGTCTGTGAGTCAGCTTGCACAAATCAAAGGATTTATTTTTTCAGAACAAAATCTTTTGGCAGAAAACATATTCAAAAATAGTTTATATGTATACCTGGCACTCCAAATAATTGCTGGTTCCCTAGACACAGAAACCTGTCAGTCTCCAAATCCTCCTGACTTTTGTCTGCCAGTATATTGACTGTCAAAGCTTTTAAACCTGTGCTCCATTCCTAATCATATAGTTGGCTGGTGCAATTCCAGGGTTCCCCCACATGTGAGGCTTTTGAATGAGGTCAGATGAGTCAGTTGATGTGTTTCATCCCAAGTGTTAAGGCTTTTGATGTTTTCTGTTACTGAAAGAATTCTTGGTTGATTATTGGGGAAGATTGTCTCCCTGTTATGTTTTATTTCTCCTTAGAAATAACATGATATTTTCCAGCCACATAACATTATATTTTAGACTTGTAAGTGATATGAACATTATAACAGTAATAAAATAATATTTGAAAAGAACATGATTTCTATGCTTATCAAAAGAAGTCTTCTTCCTCCTACCTTGACCCTTTGGTCCCCTGAACTCCCTCTAGCTTTATTCAGGCAATGATTTGCAGAAAAAGCTGGTATCTCAGACCTTTTAGTTCACCTTTCTTTTTGGTGCCAGAACTTTCTATATGTGTATATACAAGAATCATATTGGTCATGTTGGTCAATTGTAAACCAACATTTCACCAATGCAGTGTTTGATCAGAGGGTGTATAGAGAGAAATATAGTAGCATTCATTCTCAATATCCTGACTAATGCACCTAGACCTTGTAAAATCTAATTCAGATAGCATTTTTCAATTTCTCTCTTCAAAACATGGTACTTCATTTGACTCTGCTTGGATGCTAGTCAGCTTAGAAGATCAAATTGACTGAATCCTTGTTTGCACGTTAACTAACCCAGCCAAGACCAATCCATGCTTAGTCAGTTTCTTGAAGAAATTGAACTAACAATTTCTCTCCCCCTGCAACTCCCCATCTTTGAATAGTTATGAATTAGTGATAACTTAAACTCTAGAGGTATTCTGACACTGAAAATCAAAGTGAAAGTATGATGTTGGTTTTCTTGTTTAGGTGGATTACACTTATTAATCCTGGAGCACAGGTTTTCATCAGCAGCCCTGCAAAACCAATCAGTCACTGCTTTTACAATTGTTTAAGCTGCGTATAAGGCTTTTGTGCAACTGTTCATGAAGATGGTTGTTGGAACTGTTCAGGACTTTTCTGTGCGCAGAGAGTTCACAAACATCTACTCAGGCTTTTGCAGTTGCTCATTGTGAAAATGTTTTCACACTTCTACCCTTACCCAGAGACTGCCCGTAGAACAGGTTGCCGTGCACTATGTTTTACATCTCGTAAGTAACAAAATAGCATGAAATGAATGTCATGTTTATTTCTGAATAAGACCTGAATCCGTGTCACCAGTAAGTATTTGTTGTACAAGCAAAATAAGTTAAACTTCTCACCAACTCTATTTGCACTGAAATCTCTATAATTTGTTGTTGCTATAAACTCAGTAGCATATATTCACTAGTCTTATCCTCAGCTACTTCTTATTACCAAGTAGCAAGAATCTGAAAAGAGAAACTTGTTGCCACCAATTGTAGAATTGTCTATCCATAACTAGATTGACAGGTCACGTTAAATTGTTCAACCACAGGAAAAAAAAATTCCTTTTTATTTAATACCAGTGCCATCTTCCACTTTATCTCAAGGTATCCCATAGGAAAACAATATGATGTGCTTTAAAAATTAATTATGAGAGCTTTTGAGGGCCTTTGAGAGCTACTTCTGTTAGTCATTTATAGTGCTTAATCTGTTCATCTTTATGCTTATTTGTTCAACTTAATATCTGAAATTGGAAACTGTACTTGATATGAATAATTTTGGACCCAAATTGTAGGTATTAAGAAATATTGTATTGCTACTGTTTCATAGACGTGAATGTTGTATTGTGTTTGCATGGCAAGGTTTAAGAGCTGGGGGGGCTACAGGGGTGGCTTCTGTGAGAAGCTGCTAGAAGCTTCACCCATGTCCAATAGAGCCAATGGCAGCCCGCTCCAAGACTGACCCACTGCTGGCCAAGGCCGAGCCCATCAGCGATGGTGGTAGCGCCTCTGGGATAACGTATTTAAGAAGGAGGAAAAAAACCTGCACAGCAGCAGTTGCAACTGGAGAGAGGAGAGAGAACATGTGAGAGGAATAGCCCTGCAGACACCAAGGCCAGTGAAAGAGGAGGGGGAGGAGGTGCTCCAGGCACCAGAGCAGAGATTCCCCTGCAGCCCATGGTGAAGACCATGGTGAGGCAGGCTGTCCCCTGCAGCCCATGAAGGTCCATGGTGGAGCAGATATCCACCTGCAGCCCGTGGAGGACCCCACGCCGGAGCAGGTGGATGTGCCCGAAGGAGGCTGTGACCCCGTGGGAAGCCCACACTGGAGCAGGCTCCTGGCAGGGCCTGTGGACCCGTGGAGAGAGGAGCCCACGCTGGAGCAGGTTTGCTGGCAGGACTTGTGACCCCGTGGGGGACCCACGCTGGAGCAGTCTGCTCCTGAAGGACTGCACCCCGTGGAAGGGACCCACGCTGGAGCAGTTCATGAAGAACTGCAGCCCGTGGGAAGGACCCACGTTGGAGAAGTTCATGGAGGACTGTCTCCCGTGGGAGGGACCCCACGCTGGAGCAGGGGAAGAGTGTGAGGAGTCCTCCCCTGAGGAGGAAGGAGCAGCAGAGACAATGTGTGATGAACTGACCCCAACCCCCATTCCCCGTCTCCCTGCACCGCTTGGAGCAAGGAGAGAGAGAAAATGGGGAGTGAAGTTGAGACCGTGAAGAAGGGAGGGGTGGGGGGAAGGTGTTTTAAGATTTGGGTTTTATGTCTTATCATCCTACTCTGACTTGACTGGTAATAAATTAAACTGATTTCCCTCAGTTTGAGTCTGTTTTGCCCGTGACGGTAATTGCTGAGTGATGTCTCCCTGACTGTATCTCAACCCACGAGCTTTTTGTTGTATTTTTTCTCTCCCCTTTCCAGTTGAGAAGGGGAGTGATAGAGTGGCTTTGGTGGTCATCTGGATTCCAGCCAGGGTCAGCCCACCACAGCAGTCTATCCAGTCAAGGGCCAGATTACCTGTAATATTTATGACTTTTGGGAACTCTTGTATCCACATTTCCTGTAACTCTGCTTTGACAAAAGTAAAAAGTTATAAAGCTACAAGTAAGGGGATGCTTTTATCTACAATATTGCACTGTGAATTATCAAAAAATATGATACAGAATGAGACTATTTTAAAATAGGACAGACTTCCAATACTACAAGAGGAAACTGAGAAACGTAAGTCCTACAGGGAAGTGCAACACTGGTAAAAGTATTGTTCTTTCCTTTCATGAAAAGGGAAAACAAGACTATGAGAATATGCTAGATTGCAGCAATGGACTGATTCAGTAGGAAGGTAATATCCTTTAAGCATTTTTCTGTGAAGATTATTAATATAATAACATACTAATGAATTTTTCAGAACACTAATTTATTTTACCCTTTGAAAACTGCTCTTTAAAATGCGCATGCAGGTTAAGCCAGTATTAATTACCCAGTACTTTAGTTTGATTTTTCTATCAGGCCTTTTACTCAGCTGCTCATCAGCTTTGTTGTGGTTTAACCCCAGTTGGCAACTAAGTTGGCAACTAAGCACCACACAGCCACTCGCTCACCCTCTCCCCACCCCCTGTCCCCCGTGGGATGGGGGAGAGAATCAGAGGGGAAAAAAAAAGTAAAACCCGTAGGTTGAGATAAAGACAGTTTAATAGGACAGCAGAGGGAGAGAAAATAGTAATAATAATAATGATAACAGGATATATAAAGTAAGTGATGCACAATGTAATTACACACCACCCGCCGACTGATGCCCAACCAGTCCCCGAGCAGCGACCACTGCCCCCCGGCTAACTCCCCTCAGTTTCTATACTGAGCATGACGTCATATGGTATGGAATAGCCCTTTGGCCAGTTCGGGTCAGCTGTCCTGGCTGTACCCCCTCCCAACTTCTTGTGCACCTGGCAGAGCATGGGAAGCTGAAAAAGAAAGTCCTTGACTAGTCTAAGCACTACTTGGCAACAACTAAAAAGTCAGAGTGTTATCAGCATTCTTCTCATCCTAAATCCAAAACACAGCACTATGCCAGCTACTAGGAAGAAAAGTAACTCTAACTCAGCTGAAACCAGGACAAAGTTCAATGGGTTCCACAAGCAAAAAGATCACACAATTGTAACCACAGTAGGAATATATAAAACTATTTGCTATCATCTTCATGATTGCCGTAAGATACTAATGTGGTAGCATTTTCTGTTCACATCACAGCATTTACCAGATGAGCAGAACGGGGGGACTTTGTTGCCTTCTACATTCTCTGGTGCATAAGAATGCTCTATACAGCTTTGACCTTTTCAGTGTTCACAAATACCATAGGATGCTCTCTGCCTCCCCCTTTCTTCCTCAACTACTTGCAGGCACCTAACCTGTAGGGAAACCATAGAACAGATTAACCAATTAAAGTACAGAATATTGAAAAGGTCAAAGTAATACAAAACTCTGTGGTACACAGAATATATCAGGTGCTTCACAGATGGTTCTAGCTGTAGATAAGAAAAGGGGAGAAGAAACAAGATTAAATCACGTTTGAGTTCTACCAATAAAAGAATCAGATTTCTTGTTAAACTCTCTTTATTAGTTTGATACAGCCCTGTGGCTGCTGGGCATCCAAGACTGAGAGCATTTTAGAGGTTGTCAGAATGTACATTTGGAGTGAAATCTTGTTCATATGGGTAAAACTCCCATTGTTTTAAATGGTTTCAGGTTTTCTGGCCTGCACAGAGATATTATCTCTCAGCTAGATCATTTTAATTCAATGGACAAAAATCACAGAGTAAGAAATATCTCTTTCTGCAGTTAACATGTAACCTACAAGAATTTTAGAGCCATGCAAGAAGTGTCATGTTCTAGAGAAAGTTAATTCCTGCTTTAGCAACACCAGAACATTACAACTTTGTCTGTAAATGTACTTAGCTGGTGTCTGGTAGAATTTCCTGAATAATCAAAGCACAATTTTACCTCTTACCTTAAATTTTGCAGCCAGAGATGCTGGTTTACAGCTCTCAACTGATGCATTTTTCCTATGGCATGGTTGTTGCAACAAAGGAGACGTCTGCTCTTTGTTAGTGAATCTTAAATAGCTGTCTTTAGTGCTTTGAATCAGTCTTTCACTTTGAGTGAGCAATCTGTTTTGTGGGTGGAAAAATAATTTTTTTTCCTTCTCTGGTTGGTTCATCATCTTGGCTGGCTGACAATTCTCTGTATCATGACATGTTAGTAGGTAGTTCCAGAAACTCAGTAAGGAGGTGCATCTGATAAGAATATAAATCCATCAGAGTTTGTTGTCATTCTTGACAATCCTGTATTTCAGACTAAAACTATTATTTTTACTTCATTTATCATTATTTTAGAGTAATTAAATACATTTAGTCTAGACACAGGATTGCCTATGGGTTTCCAACTCCTGTGCAAATTAAGGGTGTATGTTTTTATATATTTAAACTGTCCAGAGAGATATCAATTTCTGGAAAGACGTGTCTGAAGTTAGGTCTGTTTTTCTTACTCTGCTTGGACAAAAGTTTAGCAGAGAAAGTAGTTGTAGCAGAAAGTGGAGACTTACTAAAATAGATCAACTCATCTGAGATGTACTTGTCTGAGGTAGGTTGGTCTTCCCAGCTCCAGATTTACCCAATGGCCTCAGGGGCCTGAAATTGCAAAAGGCAAGCCTTACCAGTAAAGACAAGTCTTGCCAGTAAAGACCAAGACAAAGAAGTCATTGAGTACCGTGGCCTTTTCATTTTAGTAGATTTGTTCCACAGAAAGCCACAATACTGATAAGACCATGTCCACCCTTTGCTTAAATTTTAACTAGGAATCTGTTTCAGGATTATAATCTACTTCAGTATGTACATGTTCACTCAACTGTACCACACCTGCAACATCTGGAAACCACTCAGTACATGCTCTGGGCCTTCCACACGTTGCAGCTGTTACCACAGTTAAATTAAATATAATGATCTTCTTTCCATCCCAGAGGTGGTGTTTCTTTTTCATCTGCTGCCCCTCAATTGAGAAAATAGACTCCTGAAACTTACTGGTTTTAATTATAGACAATGTTGTGAAACTATTTAAAACTTTGTGAATTTGTAAATTATTGAAGAGTGATGCTTTATCTTAACATAATTTTCAAGAGCACTCTTCCTCTGCATTGAAAAGTAAGATTTAGATATTTTAAACCTAGACTATACCAAAATCTAAGATGAGTTTAAAACCTGTATTAAATTTGCAGGTAGTTCCTGCCAATCACAACTTTGACTGGATAGTCCATAATTTTTGATGTAAATAGTACTCTTGATGTATCTCTAGCAGCAGCAATCTGTCTGAAAAAAAGATTCAGGAAAAGCCTGTTTTGGTGCTGAAATTATTCTGATATCCATACAGCTGAGTACACCATATGCACAAATGCAGTCATTGTCATGGAGTTTTCAAATATTTTCTTACCCAGAGAAACTTGTTACTCTTCAAACTTCTGGTCTCTTTTACCTGTATTAAGTTTCTACAATATTTTAAAACCAGAAGCAGCAAATCTCTTCATTCACCTGTGGTCTGAAACGTTGAATCTTTAACACTTTAGAAACTTAATCTTTTAACGTTTGCTATACCAAGTTATCGTGTTCTGTGGGATCAAACATGCAAAATCAGTTATTTTAAATAGAAAAATCCTTAGTGTCATAAAGCATTAGAGTACCTTTTTCCTCTCAAAACAAATGTGCCTTTATTTATTTATTGGGGTGAGGGGAGTGTTAAGAAGTCTATTTCACAGAAGAAATATTTTGCTTATAGGTAGACCGTAAGATTCCTTTTGCAGAAACAAGATAGTGAAAGACATATATTTTATCAGATGTGGTTAGATATATCCTATGGTTTGTCATTAATTTATCCTACTGTAATTGCTTTCTAATACAGAAGTCTGGAATGATACTTGCTCAGATTTAAATCTCTCCCACATATTTTTCTTGCTCTCTCTTCTGCAACTTAGTAGATTGAATAATCACAGTTTTGATGAATCTGTTTTAAGGGTGTACATTCTAGTGCTTGACTGAACAGTAAATGCAGCAGTCATTCACATAATCTGTACAAAGGTCTTTGCCAGCTGAGTTTCTCGTGTAGTCAGTGGATCAAAACTACAAATCTGAAGTATAAAAATAGTGAGAGAGAGTATCAATGCCTTGTACTTGTTTAAAACAATTAACCCATAGGCTGCACTGGAATGTTGCTGATGTTCCTCAATTATAAACATTTGCTTGCTAAAATGAAAAGTTCTGGCAGCTAAAGAATGCAAACCAGATTGCATTAAACATGAGATGTGGGAGTCTACTGGTGTGACTTAAATGAGTCTGTCAGCTCATTTTGTCTTTAAATGCTATTGCTCATCTGATTTTTGAATATTGTGCAAAAATGTTAAAGTTTGTGCCTGAGGAATTCTGTCATATAAAATTCTGCAAGGTCATTAAATTCAGTAGCATTTATAGACAAAATGCTGTCACTTCTATCAATTTAAACTTTCATCAGTATGGCTCAGATGATGGTACGGAGGTTGGCATCAACTATATATCAAACATTTTTTAGCATGGACTTCTTCATTAACATTCCTGAGAGATTCTGTTCTGCTCAACATTGTCATTGTACAATACTTACATATCTATAGGTTTGCTAAGATTACAACATAAAAATAGTATTTTTCTGATATGATAAACTTAATAAATTAAGTTTCCATAAATTTATGAGATATGTTTAACATTTCAGGGAAAAAAGGTGAGGTATGCTGTGCTTCTTTATTCTTCCCCCTTTTATCCAGTAAGTTCTCAAGCAAATATTCATACCTGTCTTTTAAGTTCTTTTCTTGTCATTAAGAGATGAACTCAATACTTACTCGTCTTTCCAAAAATTTAAACCACAGTTTGAACCTTATCTGTATTTAAGAGATTTGAGAAGAATGAACTGGAGGGCCTCTCTTGATCCTTTTAAATTACTTGGTTTTTAATAATTGCATTATTTGTGAAGAAAGTAAGTGTCCTGATCTCAGCTGGGAGAGAGTTAATTTTTCTTCCTAGTAGCTGGCATAGTGCTGTGTTTTGGATTTAGTGTAAGAAGAATGCTGATAACACACTGATGGTTTAGTTGGTGCTAAGTAGTGCTTAGACTAGTCAAGGACTTTCTTTTTCAGCTTCCCATGCTCTGCCAGGTGCACAAGAAGCTGGGAGGGGGCACAGCCCAAGATAGTTGATCCAAACTGGCCAAAGGGCTATTCCATACCATATGACGTCATGCTCAGTATAGAAACTGGGGGGAGTTGGCCGGGGGGCAGCGATCGCTGCTCGGGGACTGGCTGGGCGTCAGTCGGCAGGTGGTGAGCGGTTGCATCACTTGTTTTTTTTTTTTCCCCTGGGTTTTGTTTCTCTCTCTCCCTCTCGTTCTCCTTTTCATTGCAATTTTATTACTATCATTATTATTGTTATTTTATTTCAATTATTAAACTCTTTTTATCTCAACCCGCGAGTTTCTTTTGCCCTTCCGATTCTCTCCCCCATCCCACCGGGGAAGGGGAGGGTGAGCGAGCGGCTGTGTGGTGCTCAGCTGCCGACTGGGGCTAAACCACGACAGTAAGTCTTAAGACATCAGAAAGAATCAAATTATTAGTTTTCCATATCTTTTCTATGTTTGACTTTATATACGAGCATACTGTGGGTATATGAATATTGTCAGCACTGAAAAATAGTAAATATTTTAAAAGATTACTCTGCTCACCAGTGAAGACCTTGAAAGATGCTTGCCGACTATGGACTGAATGCTTCTGTTTCCTCAGTAACTTTTGACTCCTTTTTTTCTCTCCTTCTTGCTAGCCACAGACTAAGCAAGACATTCTTGAAACTCTTACCTTCCATCCCATCCTTTTCCTTTAGACTGTTATGGCATAGGATACTTTCCAAACTTCAAGCTCATAACTAATTAAGTAAAACTAGCCGTGCTTAGATTAAGCATCCAACATTAGTTTTCACATTTCTTTGCCTTCTTCAGATGAAAGCACCACACCTTCTCCTACTCCTCCCTGCCCCTTACTCATCACATGGTTTTTTGTGGGTCAGTATGTGGACCAGTCAACATTATCTCACCTTCCACTGGGTTTTTACCTAAAGACTTCCTTATTTCAAGTATGTAAGTATTTTATCAATGACCTGGATGAGGGGATCGAGTGTACCCTCAGCAAGTTTGCAGAAGACACTAAGCTGGGTGGAAGTGTAGATCTGCTTGCAGGTAGGAAGGCTCTTCAGAGGGATCTGGACAGGCTGGATCAATGAGCTGTGGCCAGTTGTATGAGGTTCAACAAGGCCAATTCCCAGGTCCTGCACTTGGACCACAACAACCCCATGCAACGCTACAGGCTTGGGGATGAGTGGTTGGAAAGCTGTTTGGCGGAGAGGGATACGGGGGTGTTGGTTGACAGCCGACTGAATATGAGCCAGCGGTGTGCCCAGGTGGCCAAGAAGGCCAATGGCATCCTGGCTTGTATCAGGAATAGTGTGACCAGTAGGACCAGGGAAGTCATCCTTCCCCTGTACTCGGCACTGATGAGGTTGTACCTCGAGTACTGTGTTCAGTTCTGGGCCCCTCAGTAGAAGGACACTGGGTTGCTGGAGCGTGTCCAGAGAAGGGCAACGAAGCTGGTGAAGGGTCTGGAGCACAAGTCTTATGAGGAGCAGCTGAGAGACCTGGGGTTGTTTAGCCTGGAGAAGAGGAGGCTGAGGGGAGACCTTATCACCCTCTACAACTACATGAAAGGAGGTTGTATCGAGGTGGGTGTCAGTCTCTTCTCCCAAGTAACAAGTGATAGGAGAAGAGGCAATGGCCTCAAGTTGCATCAGGGAAGGTTTAGATTAGATATTCGGAAAAACTTCTTCACGGAGAGGGTTGTCAAGTATTGGAACAGGCTGCCCAGGGAAGTGGTGGAGTCCCCATCCCTGGAGGTATTTAAAAGATGGGTAGACAAGGTGCTTAGGGACATGGTTTAGTAGTGGACAGGTACGGTTGGACTCAATGATCTTAAAGGTCTTTTCCAACCAAATGAATCTATGATTCTATGATTCTATCTATGTTTTGCGGTGGCCATATTGTCCTGGTCCTGCTGTTTTCACCTATGTTCCTTAACACATTGAAAAACAGTATATGCAAATTTTCCTCATTATTGGCTTCTGTTGATATACAAAGATTTTCAGGATTTCTAGCACCAGAAAGTTCCAAAATCTCTGTCTGCTTCAGGTTCCTGTGGTTTATGTTATTCCATGTCTGTACTACTCTGAAGAAATTATATTTGCCAGCACAAATAGAGACTTAGATATATTAGCCAAGGAAAGATGTGGACAGATATCTAAGGACTCAGTGCTAGAGCCCCAGATGATCTCTTTGTACTCCCATAAATAGAGTGATTCTGCAGGGAACCTGAACATTTTGAATAAATCTGACGTTACTTTTTTTTTTTTTAAAAATACAGTACCTCATGAACCCAGAGCCAGACAGTCTGTCTCTATTCCTGTTTTTTCAGAAATATTGATTCCATGGTGCCTTGATATAATATAAAGCTCTCAAAGCACTAAAATGGAAGTATAAAAAAGAGCAAATTTGGAGGTAAAGGAAACCAAAGGAGAAAGCCAGTGCTAAGGATGAATGATCTTTTTCTGCATTTTTTTTTTCCATATTAGACTCCTAGATTCAATGTGCACGTTACTATTTACTGTGCAAAGGGTTCAACTCCCCCTGCTAATATGCTTCTGCAATTCATAAAGTGTTTTAGGTATTGCTTGTTTGGGCATTGTTTTTGGACATAAAACCAAAACCTTAGTAGGCTTTTATTATTGCTTGAGAAGTACTTCATTACCATTAGTCACTGCAAGTAGTTTAACACAACTTTCAATGAGCTTCATGAAGCTTAAGCCTGTTTTAACCTTCTGTATCTCTTCTGTATACTCAAAATTAGTTACTGTTCTGTAATCTAACTTGTATGAATACTCATGAATACACAGCAACTGTTTTTTGTCCTGTCACTCCATTTGTACCATTACGCCCACTGTTATCCTTTAGTGCCTCATTCATAAATGGTATTCTGTCTGCCAATGCAGAAAAAAATTTTGCTATGAAGAATACACATTCAGAGAGGTTGAGGAGACCTTTATGGAATGAAAAACCCAAGCTAAGGCATGTTTATTTTGTGTTTATGAAAACTGGATTGCAAAGAGAAATGGGAAACCTAAAGACTATAAAGTGCTTTGGTGTTTGAAAATGAATATATTGTTAATTAAAAATATTTGCATTTTGAAAGGGATGAATAGGAATAAAAGGAATTAGGTGGATGATGAGACATTTAGGGCTATTTATTTCCAGTTACTCCACTTATTAAAATTTAGTAATTCCTGTATTCTTAAGTCAGTAATTATCCAGCAGTAAGCAGTGTTTGCTCTAGTCACCTGATACTAACTCTATTTGTGTTCTTCACACTAGTTACGTTTCTTGTTAATATAGAAGATTTCAAAATTATTACTGTTCAGTATATTCCTCAATGACACAGGCAGCAGGATTGAGTGCACCCTCAGCAAGTTTACAGATGACATCAAGAAGAGTGGTGCAGTTGATATGCTTGAGGGATGGGATGCCATCCAGAGGTACCTTGACAGGCTGGAGGAGTGGGCCCACGCAAACCTCATCAAGTTCAACAAGGCCAAGTGCAGGGTCCTGTATGTGGGTCAGGGCAATCCCCAAGATCAAGACAGGCTGAGGGATGAGTGGGTTGAAAGCAGCTCTGTGGGGATAGACTTGGGATACTGGTGGATGAAAAATTGGACATGAGCCGACAATGTGCACTTCCAGCCCAGAAAGCCAACCATATCCTGGGCTGCATAAAGAGAAGTGTGACCAGCAGGTCAAGGGAGGTGATTCTACCCCTCTACTCCATTCTTGTAAGACTCCACCTGGAGTACTGTGTTCAGCTCTAGGGTTCCCAGAACAAGAAAGACATGAACTTGTTAGAGCAGGTCTAGAGGAGGGCCATGAGAATGGTCAGAGGGCTCTCCTGTGAGCAAAGGCTGGGAGAATTGGGGTTATTCAGCCTGGAGAAGAGAAGGCTCCAGGGAAACATTATGGTGGCCCTTCAAAATACAAAGGGGGCTTACAAGAAAGATGGAGAGAGACTTTTTACCTGTACAGCCTGTAGTGACAGGAGAAGGGGCAATAGTTTTAAACTGAGAGTGGGTAGATGTAGATTGGACGTCAGAAAGAAAAGTCTTATGATGAGGNTTGGACGTCAGAAAGAAAAGTCTTATGATGAGGGTGGTGAGACACCGGAACAGATTGCCCAGAGAAGTGGTGGGTGCCCCATCATTGGCAGTGTTCAAGGTCACGTTGGATGTTTCTTTGAACAACCTGATCTAGAGAAAGATGCTCCTATCCATGACAGGCTGGTTGGACTAGATGATCTTTAAAGGTCCCTTCCAACACAAATCTTGTGTGATGTAATCAAATCTGTGATTCTATGATATGCCCAAAATAAAGTATTAGAGGATGCAGAATACTTTTCCAATATAAATAAACTTTGGACATGCTTTTTTAAAAGGGAGTGTGACAATTATTTTACACCAAGAAGTTGAACTAAACCCAGAGTCAGTGCTGTGTTAAGACCATAGGTTTCTTGATAGATTTTGAGCTATTTCTGTAGGAAAAGAGAGCTTAATCCTAGAAAGTTGTTAAATGACCTGCTGTGATCTCTGCATAAAAAGGAAATTTTGTGCTTTGGAAGCTCATTCTCAAGATTTTATTTCTGAATCCATCTTAATTCCTTAATGATTCTACATAGACATACATACACATGCACACGCATATGTGTGCGCACACACACACTCACACATACACACCAAAGCATACATACACACAGAGATAATCTTTATCATTTACTATTCTCACCTTAAGAAACATCCTTGACTGAATCCAAAACCTTTGGGCCTCAGTGGAGATATTCTTTTGATTTCAATAAAATCCATGTAAAATTTCAGGATGAAATATTGTTGTAGAAATT
>VYZW01017019.1:10552-21500 GCA_013401315.1 Balaeniceps rex | reverse complement strand
CTGGAGAAGAGAAGGCTCCAGGGAAACATTATGGTGGCCCTTCAAAATACAAAGGGGGCTTACAAGAAAGATGGAGAGAGACTTTTTACCTGTACAGCCTGTAGTGACAGGAGAAGGGGCAATAGTTTTAAACTGAGAGTGGGTAGATGTAGATTGGACGTCAGAAAGAAAAGTCTTATGATGAGGGTGGTGAGACACCGGAACAGATTGCCCAGAGAAGTGGTGGGTGCCCCATCATTGGCAGTGTTCAAGGTCACGTTGGATGTTTCTTTGAACAACCTGATCTAGAGAAAGATGCTCCTATCCATGACAGGCTGGTTGGACTAGATGATCTTTAAAGGTCCCTTCCAACACAAATCTTGTGTGATGTAATCAAATCTGTGATTCTATGATATGCCCAAAATAAAGTATTAGAGGATGCAGAATACTTTTCCAATATAAATAAACTTTGGACATGCTTTTTTAAAAGGGAGTGTGACAATTATTTTACACCAAGAAGTTGAACTAAACCCAGAGTCAGTGCTGTGTTAAGACCATAGGTTTCTTGATAGATTTTGAGCTATTTCTGTAGGAAAAGAGAGCTTAATCCTAGAAAGTTGTTAAATGACCTGCTGTGATCTCTGCATAAAAAGGAAATTTTGTGCTTTGGAAGCTCATTCTCAAGATTTTATTTCTGAATCCATCTTAATTCCTTAATGATTCTACATAGACATACATACACATGCACACGCATATGTGTGCGCACACACACACTCACACATACACACCAAAGCATACATACACACAGAGATAATCTTTATCATTTACTATTCTCACCTTAAGAAACATCCTTGACTGAATCCAAAACCTTTGGGCCTCAGTGGAGATATTCTTTTGATTTCAATAAAATCCATGTAAAATTTCAGGATGAAATATTGTTGTAGAAATTACAGAGAAAATTCTCTTGATCATACTTTTCTATCTACTGCATTTGTACTGATTTCCAGTCACTGATTATATCATCTCTAATTGCCCAGGTATGTATGATTAGTCTATGTTTCTTGTATTGCTGACTCACTTGTTTCTGGTTAACGTTGTCAGGATGATGCTTTCAGATGAGACTTCTTATTTTCTCAATTTCTAGGTTATGGTTATTAAATGTGACAAATGGACCTGGAAAATTTTCTCTTACACAAGAACAGACAGAAGCCTAATGTGTTTAAAATTTCATATTTGGGCTGGGGATATGATGAATGCTGTGAATTTGAAGACAGGATCCTGGTAAGTGGTTTTGACAATGTTGGAGAGAATGAAAAACTCTAAACAACTAAAAAAAACCAACAGTGTTGTAAGATAAGTAATGCTGCTGTTCTCCACAGAGATTTTTTTTCCCCTTCTTGCTCTTGTTGTTTGTTCCTGTAACTAATAGTTCAGTTTCTTTCCTTCCTCCCCCACCTTCAGTGTGATTGATTATGTTTCTTCTATACCATCCAGCGTATATTTGGAGTGTACATCCAAAAAAGAAAACCAGCTTTACCTGAAAGAATTGACTGAGGTTACATCTGTGACAGACTGAAGTCTGGATCATCTAGCTGCTCGTACAGGCCATGTCCACATCAGCAAAACCATGATCTAATGGAAACAGGCCTGCCGAACAGAGCAGTTCGTACCGAGGAACAAATGTCCTCATAGTGCACATCTAGGAGGTATATTTTAACAAGCTCTAGTCTTGTTCTGTGGACTGGTTGCATTCTGGACAGCATTTTCATGGAGTGTAATCTGAAGGAATTCACATCCTTCAAGACTGCTCTGCAACATGACCCACAATATGGTCCATGGACATTTCAGAAAAGCTAATACAGATGCACCTTTTGGGAAACTTCCCCCCTCCCTCCCCTTCCTCTGCTTTCTTTATCTCATGAGAAGTCGTATTTGCCTTCAGTAATCATTGTGTCAGAGAACTTACAAATCATGACCTTCCTCACACAAGAGAAAAACCTCCACTGACAGCTCTAGCAAAGCTGGACAATGTGAGCAGGCAGTCTGCTACCCAAGAGTAGCAGCTATATTTAGTTTTTATTTTTCTTTTAGAAAATCAATAGCCATCATTGGACATCAGCTGAAATACTAGTGAAGAAATGTTATTAGTTGTCCTGCTTCAGAGCATAAACTGATTGCCGGATACAGATTAAGATGAAATTTCCCCTCCAATTATGTGTGACTGTGGAGGTCTCTGCGACGTTTTATACCTTCCTTTGCATTGTTCAGTGTTTGCCATTAGGGAGATAAAGATATCTTTTGTTCTTTTTAAAATGTCTGGGATACTTTTAGTGATTCTTATGCAGCATTTGATTAGAAGCTCTGACAGCTGTAGAAACCATTCCAGCTTGATGGGAACAGTAATAATAGATTGAAAAATAGAAAGATTAAAATTTTTAGGCGTCTAATTCAGGTAAAGAACCCAGTCAGCATAAACACTCAGACTTCACATTACACTGAAAAGTAACTCTATCTATCCTCCATTTACCACTAATGTAAAATCAGCCTTGGAAATAATATTGACTGACACTTCCAGGTAGCAGTGAAATACATCTTGTCTTCTATCAGAAATCTCTGGAAGGATATAGTGAATGGAGGAGACTCACCTAAATTTTGCTGACCAGCTTAGATGATGTATTTCTAAGACTTATGTGGTTTTCCATCTTGCCTTATAACAGTAATCATAGCGATAAAAAAAGTTGCAAGCACATTATTCCTGATGCTTTCACTTCTACAAGGCAATTCTACAGCTAAGAAAAAACATCATTTGTTTCCCTGACTTTAAAAAAAAAATTGTTGTTGGTTGGTATTCATAAGGAGCTTTAGAAACATTGTTCAGCTGTTAATTAATATGCCAGAGAATGATTCACTAGGGTATTTGTAAGAAAAATAAGAATTTCAAAAAAACAGTGTGTTATCCTATTTTACACTGCTTTTTTATTCAATTTTGTATAAAAAAATTCTTTTTAATCCTAGTCTTATTGATAAACCAGGAGTATTAAGCAATATGTTTTCTGGGTCTCTTCTGAACCATGGCAATGGTTAGCATAGGTATGTCTTATGGGTCAAGAAGGTCAAAATCTCTCCTTTTGCAAAGAAGGTGAAAAATGTCCATTTCAGCAAATATTGATCTTAGATTTTCCTTGTTGCTTTGGAAAAAAAAAATTATTTCACAAACATACATAATATTTTCCTCTGAAATTATGGCTTCATTTATAACTTTCTGTTCACATTTGACAAGATTTAAGTAGGCATAGCTGGAATATGTAATAATTTATCAGTCTGTTGTAAAAGGCTTTGTCAATAATACTACTACTACTAAGCTTTAACCAGGAATGCTATAATAAATTATTAGCTATTATAAAGCTTAATATATAGATATTCTTGAAGAAGATGAAGCTTACTTTCTAAAAATCATGACAGAATTACCAAAAATACTATTAATGTCTTTTCAATGCATGCTGTCGTTAATGCTTCATCCTTAAAAATCTCTGACGTTGAAGATATCTTCAGCCAGCTAAATAGGTGATATCCCTAGAAATTATATCCCCTAGAATATTTATTAAAAAATAAAATATTATCGTATAATTTTTGAAGGAGCTTGTGAGAAGTAGACACTTCCTATTAAAGTTCAAAGGTCTTATACTCTAGATAATACATTCACTTTTAAAATTATCAATCTTAAATGTAATTTCTGTTTTCTTTAACTTAAATCGAAAATGATAAGTCTCCAAGATAAATTCTCAAATAATTAGCAGCTTTTAATGCCAAAACAGTAGCCCTTTTTCTGAGGTGACCTTACGTTATATTTCTTATATAAATGTATTTTAACTGTAACTTGTAATATGGTAGTATACGGAAGGTCCCGTGATTTTAAGAACACTGCGTGCATACAATAGAAAGCTTATGCTTTGTGCAAATCCAGTTGGCTATTACCATAGATTTTACAGTATTTTGAAGGCAGAAGAGAGAAAGAGGAATACCACACAAAAGCGCAGGGCAGAGCAGATGCAATGCACACAGGAGGTGTTGATCCTTCCATCACTGCAGTGCAAAAGAAGCTTTGGCCACGTTGCAGGAAACTAAATATGGATACACCATGCCATGCAGTCCGTCATGTAGAAACAAGTTCATCTGGTGTGTTATAGAAACAGTTTTGATCCAGGAAGGAAGAGAGTAGAAGTACTTACAGGGAGTCGTGGGATTAGACATACAGGTAAGGTGTATTTCATAAAGCAGCTATGATTTTAAAGAACAAGGGAAGCAATATGTGTATTGGTGGGGCCAGATTGAGCACTATAGGTGCTCACTCTTCATATGTTAGTTAGCTCTGTCAATGCTTAACAAAAATAGATTCTGAGCTAACAAAGTTTGTAGCTATGTGATTTTTACATATATCTCAGGCTTGCTTTGCCTGGTCTCTGATCTGAACAGCCATAATTCAGCTCTGATGCAAAAGCCATGTTTCTGAACAAATGTGGCAAGAAGCTTTAACCAATAAACACAGTTTCTTAACAGAGACTATAACTTTAGGCTCAGCCACTGATTAATATGAATTTGTTGTTTCAGAAAACAGCTCACAACCCAGATTTTTTATTTGAGAGCACAACTGTCGTGGTTTAGCCCCACTCGGCAACTAAGCACCACGCAGCCGCTCGCTCACCCTCCCCCTCCCCGGTGGGATGGGGGAGAGAATCGGAAGGGCAAGAGTAAGAAAACCCACGGGTTGAGATAAGAACAGTTTAATAATTGAAATAAAATAATAATAATAGTAATAATAATAATAATAATTGTAATGAAAAGGAGAACGAGAGAGACAAACAAAACCCAGGGAAAAGAAAACAAGTGATGCAACCGCTCACCACCCGCCGACCGACACCCAGCCAGTCCCCGAGCAGCGATCGCTGCCCCCCGGCTAACTCCCCTCGGTTTATATACTGAGCATGACGTCATATGGTATGGAATAGCCCTTTGGTCGATTTGGATCAACTATCTTGGGCTGTGCCCCCTCCCAACTTCTTGTGCACCTGGCAGAGCATGGGAAGCTGAAAAAGAAAGTCCTTGACTAGGGTAAGCATTACTTAGCAACAACTAAACCATCAGTGTGTTATCAGCATTCTTCTCCTACTAAATCCAAAACACAGCACTATGCTAGCTACTAGGAAGAAAAGTAACTCTAACTCAGCTGAAACCAGGACAACAACGTTTACTGCTCTGTTTGATAAGGACTATCACGTCTGCTTATTTTTTGAAAAAATTAAAATTATCATGGTTTCTGACACATACATTTCCCCATTCTGCTGTTGGACAGATCTTTAGAAATTTGGTTTGTATTCCCAGTCTAAATATATTCATGACTAGTATACATCCATTTAATCCTGTATCAGCAAAGTTTGGCTTAAAAAGCTCTTCTTCTGGTCTACAGTTGGTCTCCAATGTATTTATAGACAGCAGTCATAGCATTTCTTAACGTTTGTTTTGCTAGACTAGAAGCCAAGCCGGACTCATCTTTGCTCAAGGCTGTATCCTTTCTCCTAACAACTCTACAGGTATTTTATGAAACCTTTTCTGGTTTCAACTTCTTTCTTGAGCACTGGTGTCCAGAGTTATTTTCAGGCAAGTCTGACATGGACCTTGTTCGGTGTCATAGATACTTCCCTAGAAGCACCTCTATTTCTTTATGGCAACATCACATTTTGATGTGATGTAAATCACTAGTATATCCAAAACTCACTACTTGGTAAGGCTGGGGTTAGTAATCCACCTTTCTAATTTTCTCCTTTTTATCTGTCTTCATGGTCGTCTTCAATCTCTACAACTAGTTCCTCACTGTTTAACAATTCCTACATCATTCTATCGCTAGCTTCATTAATGGTGTTTCATGTGGTCCCACATCAATGCTCTAAGCCTGGAGCAATTGAATCTACCCAACTTCTTTTGTCTAGAAAATCAGGTCAGCCACCTTGTTGCAGGAGAGAGAGAGAAAGTTGAATATTCTTGAATAAACTAAATTCTATTATTTTTTCTTACATCTGCCTTACTACTTTTTCTATTCTGCATTAATTTGGTATCTGTATTTTTATATATATGTAATTTTTACTTTCATTATCCTTACTAGCTTTCCTCCAGACTTAATGCCATCTTCTTTTTTTTCTAAACTGAACCCAGTTGCTTATGCACTTTTTGTCTGTACTTAAATTATCTATTCCTTCTTACTGCATAGCAGTCACAAATTCTTTTTCTTTTTTTTCTTCTTGTGTAGGTGAAGAACTTACAGTGAATCTTAAAATACACCTTGAAAAGGTTCTAGTTTTGCTCCACTTCTTGAAATTCTTATTTTGTTTTTACATTTCTTGACCTCAAATAATGGTTTTAATTTCCAAGGAGTTTTTTCTGTTAAACGCAAAGCTCTGCTTAATTCTGAAAATCCACTTGAAATATTTGTGAAATTAGTTCAGAGTGTCTTCTGATATATTTTTTTCCTGTTATTATTACAAGACTGCTGAGAGTGTTAGCACCTTTCACTTGAAAAACTCACAGGGAGAACTTTTTCAAAATAATTGATATATATGTTCTAATTAGAAATTATTTTCTGAGACTTTACAGAATACACATTGTAGAGTGTTAATGTAGGAACTTAATAGAAAATACAGAACACGTTTATTATGGTTACAATGTTATATTTTAAGCCTCATAATAGCTTTTTTTTTAACATATTCTGTGAAGTTTTTATAACAAATCCTAAAAAAATTCCTTTTAAAACAACAGTGTAACAGCTGTAGACTTTTTATTGGTAAAACATTTATTAGTATGGTTCTTTCAGTTTATTCTCAATCACATAGCAATTAACTTCCAAAGTATAAGCAAACCACAAAGTATTAGTTACTCTACGGATTCCTGAAAGTCTCTCAGAAATACAGGTGGGCAGTGAACTTTAAGAATGCTATTGGGGATAGAAAATATGGGTTTAGAAACAAAATATTCTAATAGGACTCTCACATAGAGCAAAGACCTTTTTTCATGGTTCAAGGGGGAGAATGGTTTCACTTTCAAACACCTTAAAAGTGGATTCTGTCCTGCCACTTCTGAGTTACAGTTGTCCACAATTAACATGAGCTTCACGTTCTGTGCTGGTGGTCCCAGGTCTGGTTTGTAATAGTAGTAGCAAAATTCTTCATGCAAAATTCTTCATTCAAAATTAAGTAAAAAATTAGACCTGTGCTTTGAAAATAGAGAGTTCTGCATGCCTTCAAAACACAGTTTCAATTTCACACAGTGAGTCATGAGACCATTTTTTAAGTAAGACGATGAGAATATAAAATGTTAAAAAAATAGTTATCACATAGTACCATCTATTCTGTGCATTTCATGAAACAGAGAAACTGCTGAAAAAAAGTAATGTACCCGTATAATTTAAAACTGCATCAGAACATATACGCTAGAGCAGCCACACTCAACTATTCTCACTGCTGATGTATCATAACTTATCACAGAATCATAGAGTCACAGAATGGTTTGGGTTGGAAGGCACCTTTAAAGGTCATCTAGTCCAACTCCCCTGCCATGGGCAGGGATGCCTTCCACTAGATTGGATTGCTCAAAGACCTATCCAAGTTGACCTTGGACACTACCAATGGTGGGGTGTCGTGGTTTAGCTCCAGTCGGCAGCTGAGCACCACACAGCTGCTCACTTGGCCTCCCCCTCCCCGGTGGGATGGGGGAAAGAATTGGAAGGGCAAAAGAAAACTCGCTGGTTGAGATAAAAAGAGTTTAGTAATTGAAATTAAATACCAATAATAATGATAGTAATAAAATTGCAATGAAAAGGAGAATGAGAGAGAAACAAAACCCAGGAAAAAAAAAACAAGCGATGCAACCGCTCACCCCCCGCCGACCGATGCCCAGCCAGTCCCCGAGCAGCGATCGCTGCCCCCCAGCCAACTCCCCCCAGTTTCTATACTGAGCATGATGTCATATGGTATGGAATAGCCCTTTGGCCAGTTTGGGTCAGCTGTCCTGGCTGTGCCCCCTCCCAGCTTCTTGTGCACCTGGCAGAGCATGGGAAGCTGAAAAAGAAAGTCCTTGACTAGGGTAAGCACTACTTAGCAACAACTAAACCATCGGTGTGTTATCAGCATTCTTCTCATACTAAATCCAAAACACAGCACTATGCCAGCTACTAGGAAGAAAAATTAACTCTCTCCCAGCTGAAACCAGGACATGAGGCATCCACAACTTCTCTGGACAACCTATTGCAGTGTCTCACCACACTTATCGTAAAGCTTTTCTTCCTTATGCCCAATCTAAATCTATCCCCTTTCAGTTTAAAACCACTGTCCCTTCTCCTGTCACTACAGGCTATGGTAAAAAGCCTCCCTCTGTCTTTCTTATAACCTCCCTCCAAGCATTAAAAGGCTGCATTAAGGTCTTCCCAGAGCCTTCTCTTCTCTAGGCTGAACAACCCCAACTCTCCTCTCTCAGCTGTTTTTCATGGGAGAGATGTTCCACCCTCTAACCATTCTCATGGCCCTTCTCTGGACCCACTCTAACAGGTCCATATCTTTCTTGTGCTGGGAACCCCAGAGCTGAACACAGGTGGGGTCTCGTGAAAGGAGAGTGAAGGGGGAGATTCACCTTCCCTCGACCTGTTGGCCACGCTTCTTTTGATGCAGCCCAGGATACAATTGACTTTCTGGGTTGCAAGCACACTTCTGGCTGTTTAACTTGACTTACCATTAAGTTGCTTAATTATGAATATATTTTAATTACTATTCTATGAGAATATGAATTAAAAAGTAATTTTAATATGAGCTGTTTTCTTCCTATAAGCTAACATCACATTATTTACAAAACTTTAAGAAGGTAATGAGTAACTAAGGATATCATAAATCTTACACTGACCATATCAACTAGCACATTTTTCATACCAAGTAAAAATGTGAATTTTTTGCCACACCCCAGCAACTTTACTAATGGGCTATGGATTATTTTTAAGATTATTTTTCTTTAATGTTGACTCCTTATATAAAAATATTTTTTCTGCAGATGCAAATGGAATAGACAGGACCTCTTCTTCTCCTGAGGTTCATTTCTCTGAACAACAGGCATTGATGTAATAGGTATTTTCAACAGGTGGAACAGAACTTGTTTTCCACAAACCATCATGTTTTGTGAACAATAGTTCCCAAGAGATTTTAGACCTGCCATAAAGGCATGGAAAGCACTAATGTCAAGCGTGTTAGTAGCATAAACATCAGATTAGCCCATGATCATCTCAGTGGCCATGTCACCTCCTGGGTGTACAGTCAGGGCCATCACGAACTGGACAAACATCATTCTACCAGTGAATGGTCTAATGGTCATCGCTTGTCCCTACATTCCCTATAACAAAATTTCTGGTAACTTTCTGGATTTGTTCAGCCTATCCTTGAGGTGTCTCTGTCTTTTAAGACAGAGATGGAGTTCAAGTGTAGTTGGGAAGACAGCTTGGTAACATTGTTGATTCACCTCTCCATTTAGCCAAGTAATTGTAATAGGTAAGTGAGTGACTCATCTCATAACTAATCTGTCAATTTTTTCTTTATATGACTGTCCAAGGATGGACTTTCCTAGGGAATTGTAGACCTATTATCTATTACTTTATTGCCAACTTTTTCCTGGCAGCTGATTCTGCTTTTCACTGAAAAATGTTATTTCAGGAGTATATCACTTACAGACTATGTCTTCTGGGAATTTGAATCTACAATGGAGTGAGGAAAAAAAAAGGATACTAGGACTATTAAAATTAATTTTCATCTAACACAAATGTATATGAAGCTCATGATGTCTAATAGTGCTCTCAAATTATCACACTCAAATTTAAGAAACATGGACTGTGTGCATGTAACAAATTAATGTGTTTTTTTTTAGCTAGATGTAAACAACCATTTAAGAATGGAGCCATTTTGTAATGCCTTACTTAAAATATGCATTTCTTTAAATTTTGTGGAAACAAATGCTACTAGTGTAAATACTGTATTATTCAGGATCATCAATTATTAAAATAAAATGCTATAGCAGCTAGAACAGACCTTCTATTTTAGAGCTGGATGAAATTTTAACTACTGAGAAGTTAGTTTCCATCAATGGTATAAACTGGTGTTTACACAAGTTAAATGTCTTAAAGACCACTCCTGTCAGCTGCCTCTAGTGAACCAGAGAAATATCTCAAATGTGTAGGTGACTGGAAGCTTTCCTAATTTCAGAGAAATGTATATCTACTGTAATGTATGATCTGTGTTGATAATTGAATCAGCCTGAAAGGGGAACAGGTTGACTGGCAAGCACTTTAGATCTTTTATCTTCTTTAGAACAGTCTTCTGCATACATTTGTAAAAAACAGTTTGTGTCTAAAACAAAACTGCATTCTTGGATGAATGGTTAAAGCTGCTGCTTATCTTGAATGTTTCATTACCATGCAAGACTTGTAAAGAATTGATTTTTTTTCTCGAGGGTTGAATAACTGGCAACTACACTACAGTTCCTGTTCATTTCAGTTTTACAGAGGAGAATAAAATGTATTTCCCTTATTTTCTCTATGTAAAATGCATAATTTCCTTAAAGTCTAATTTTTGTTACTGTATAGCTGTGTGCTGTACCAATTATTTTTTCATGTTTTCCTTCAAAACAAAAAATATTACTCTAAATATATTTTCTTCCTGCTTGGTATGACAGGAGAAAATAAACATTGTATGGCCCTCAAAATTATTCAGCTCAAGAATAAGCATAGTTTTTGCTTCCTTTTTTAAATCTAATTTTAAATTCATACAGATTCTATAACAGTAAGTATTTTAAAATGCACTTTTTATTGATTTTTTTTCAGTGTTGCTTAGCTAAACTTTTTTACAGTGAAGCTGAGGAAGGTGAATATTTGACAGATTTTTTCTTTTTT
>VYZW01017018.1:0-10522 GCA_013401315.1 Balaeniceps rex | reverse complement strand
GTAGTGGGTGGAGGAAAGATGCTGGATGTCATATGTTCAGAAGTAACTTAACTGTAGATGGGTCTAAGATCTTCCAGAGGAGATATAACTTACACTGAGTAAGTATTAGATTTTTTTTTAATTTAGTTTTGCTGTTATAACCAGGGGCTAAATGTCTGAAGGGAAATTCTGCCTTTATTGAAGTATTAAAAAATCTTCTAACTTCAGAAGAATTAGGATTTCTTTGTCACAGCAAATTCACAGGAAAATGCAGAAATCATAGGAAATGTGAAAAATGAACAGTACAAACAAACATTGTAGTATATGATATCACTGCACCTGGAAATTTGTATACTGTAGGTACTAGTTTCCAGTCTGCAAGGCTGAAAAAAAAAGCCTGGAAATGGCACTAACTTTTGTTCAGGATTCATAACCTAAGATTCTTGCAGGTTCCTAAGGTTTTTCTTTAATATGATGGACAGCAGTCGCTTCTTATTTTTGAAAGATGATGTTCTTCCCTTTAAAGGCATTCTTGAGAAAGTGGTAAAATACTTCAACAGTCCTTTCAACCAGGAGCTTGGGCTAATATTTTCCCCTTTCACATCAGTATTTAATCACAAAGCTGCAGCATGATGCTTTATGTGCTTTCTGCTAGTAAAGGCAAAGCAAGCTCTAATGCCTCGGTGAAAAATGTAACAGTTTCAACAGAAGGTTTTGAATCTGTTCTTCTTTCAGAATAACTTTAAGCTTGGAGAGGAGACAAGTTTTGGTGTCGCTTGAAGTATGAGCTGAAATAGATGCACTTCAATCAATGAAATACAGGCTGAGAAAGGTGTGTTTGAAGTTTCTTGTGGGAATGCCATAACAGATAACAGATTCTTGCATTTGATATTTAGTCACTTATGCTGTTAAAGGTATAGTTGATATGAAATGCTGGTAAGTGATATTTATATTCTTTTAACTTAAATGAAATACACGGTTTTTTAATCCATTTCTCATGGCCTGGCCTAGAGAATGAGCAGGTGAATGAACCCATACCTGTATTTACCATAAGTCCCTTGGAAAATGTATTTCAGTGTTATTAAATGGGAGCAAATATGTTATGATAGGTTGCCGAAAGGACAAAAAGAAATGTGGGAATAAGGAATGCATAAACAAAATTTTGCTTTTAGGTATTTAACATAGAAACTAGATCATGGCAGGAAAATGGCATTATGTGACAGTCTTACTGAGTAACTTTTCACATTAGACAATATACTTGCTGGAAAATATCAATTGCTTCTCCATGCCTTTTTGTGTTTCTGCTGTAGTAAGCAGATCTGGAGCTGACCTATACATTTTTTTTTTTTTAACTAAAAATATTCCTTAAGAGTTCTTATGATTATTTTCACGAAAACAAAAAAGTAGCCTCTAACAATTCTTTCTCAAATAACAACTAGGCAAGCTAGTTCACTTCTAGAAGCAAGCAGATAAAATCACTAAATCCCTTTAAAAAGTGTGCAAAATAAGAACATGACTCTGTTTCCTATACAATAGGTGAGTGCTACAGAGCTGAGATACCTTTTTCATTGTGATCACTATGCAGCAGGGGGAAGTTTTATGAAATACTGTGTTCCTGTAAAACTTATTTTTTTTTAAATCTTGAAATATTAATCTCTCAGTAAGGCAAGTTTAGGGTAGGAAGATACAACCTGTAAAAAAAGGACAAAATTAAAACATGTTATTTGAAAACCACTGTGTGAAATTTCACATAATAAAAGAGCAGGGAAGATGTCCTTAATTTTCATTTTGTTGAATGTTTATATGAGCCATTTCAGTGATTTATGTGTCTTTCTTTCTGCATAATGTGCCTTTTAAGAACATGTATGACTTTGGGGTACAGGTCTAATAGAATATTGAGATAGGTCTTTATTTCCATAAGATGTCTAGCCAAAGGGATTGTTATGTGGATTTTTCTTTTTGCCTTTGACTATGTTTTGGGGGCTCCTGAAGTTTTATAAATACTTAACTAGTGAACAATTGCTTTCCTCTTGTTTCTCATCAAGTTTTACAGATGAGAGCACATTACCAACCCAGTGCTGAAGATATGTGTATTGATCTCACACAGGACGGTATTTATGTGGAGAGGGAGCTCAGGGTTGAATTTGGGAGGGAATGTGATCCTTTAAAATGAAATTAGGTCAAGACTCATGGAAAAATGGCAAGGCTAGAAAATACTTCATTCTTTTCCCTATTAAACAGTGATATGCACCATTTCTGTGCAGTAATTGTTACACTTGGTATAGCAGAGGACTGGAAGACAAGATTATATGGTTTGTCTCTGGATTGCCTGGATGTGCCTAATGGGCAAATCCATTTGATGAATTGCTGCATGTCATTCCTAGGACAACTGCCATTCATCTGTGTGGGCTTGGCAGCAGGAACAGGCAATGAACAGGCTTGAAGGTGATATTTGGTGTCCCCAGGTCAAATCCAAAGTTTGAAGAAAAGTGTCAGAACATGCTAGGAAAATAAGGAAAAATGTACACACCTAGATAGAGGACTGGTGTAAACTACTTTTAAAAATAAAGGAAAGCAAAGGGAAAATCAACACATAAAAGAGAGAGTAAATGTCACAGATTTCACTTAAGGTTCTGACACACAGCAAGATTTTGAGAAAAATCTAGGAGTAATTAAACAGCATGAAATGAAACAAAATACACCAATTGACAATATAGGGGACTGCACAGACCGCAGTCCACCCGTGGCTGGCTGAGGACAGTGTGTGCTGTAACACATCTGCAGGTAACGTCTGCAGGATTGCAGCCAAATGCACGATGTGTCGTTATTCATACGAAGCTGGAAGTGCTCGGCTCCACGTCCCTCATCCTCAATCTTCCACATCATTTGATCTGCCCTCAGGATATCAGGAGAGATTTCCTGTCACAAAATATTTTGCTCTGTTAGTGTTTGTGAGCTACCCATGCACAGTTCTGGCACCTAGCATTACAGATAACTTTACATGGTTTTCAAAAACAGTGTTTCAACTTAATATGTATTAAAATTGTTCTGGTGGCTTCAGCAGAGTTTTCTAATATGTATTTAATTAGGTCCAGAACTTTTAAAAATGCCTCAATCCATTTTACACCAATGAAGTTGTGAAGTTTTGCAGCCCTTCAAAGTTGAAAAGCAGTTTAAAAACAAATGAGGATCTCAAAAGAGAAAGTTTTGTATGAGTAGCGTTGGCAATTATGCAATATATTCCTCAGTTGATAACATTGCAATACTTCCGAAGCCACCTTTTTGGTCCATAAAATATTTTATATAGCTCCAAAAGATTTGTAACCCTCCGATCCTTAAATTGCCTTAATTTTCTCTAATTACTAAAACTTAATATAACAGATAAGCAACTTCTGACTCAGCCATACTTGAACATTTCACACTAAAATTGCAGAGCCTGATCATTCAGCTTGTTAAGAAAGAGGCAAGTCAAAGCAAGATCTGTGTTAAGGTCAGAAATTACTTGGATGATCTGTATATTATACAAAAGACAAGAAAGGCTTTAAAGAAAGCAAACAACCTTTCGCATGAAGCAATACAAAATAGTAGACTTCTTTGTGTTAATAAAATGTGAGGTGAAAATAAAATGCAAAACAATGGCATTTTTATGTACTTGAGGATTTGTACACCCAGCATATAGTGAGTTAAATACTATGCAAAAAAAATGCAGAAAATTCTGAGAATTTTCACTTTTGTGTATTTATGGTAGCTGCTTATTAGAAACATGATATCTCAGATTTTTAAAATGCATTTTTCAAATACCCAAAGGCAACTGCAGATAAAGTATGATCAATTTTTTGCGAAACCTAAGTGGCCTTCAAGTTAGAGAAACATAGCGTGGATACATAAAACACCAAGATTTTTGTGAACTAGTAATTTACATCAGCAAACTGGTTGAAAACAAAAGCATATGAGAGAAATAAACTCTCCATGTATGAAATGTGAAACTGGTTGTTAAATGTGAAGTGAAATTTTACACTGCCATGGTGTAATTCTATGTAGAACGTATATAGTTAATTTTGTTTGTTTATTGTTTTCGGTCTTAAGTAAATTTGTCTCTACTATCAAAGAAAAGACTCTATATTTACCCCACCAGTATGTGAAATACTGGTTTGGATGGTCAATTTCCATTTTACAAATAATCCTTCTTTTCTGTAAGACTCTCAATAAAAATATAGTGATTAAATGGCCCAATTAATCCTCTAGATTATGTGACTCCACAATAGTATATTACTTATAAATAAACATAAACGTCAGATTTTTTCTTTTCTTTATGTCTTTAATATGTCAATAACAGTGCACCTTCTGCTCTTGGAAAGTAATTTTTTCAGGAAGTACACTTAAGATGAGTTCATTTTACTGGAGCTAAGCCATCAAAGAAATCATATTGCCTTTTCTTCCGTGCTTTGCCAGAAGATGCTAAATATTTTTATCTTTAAGGTTTTTTCAGTTGCTGGTCTTCCCATCTTACATGATGACTGAGTTTATATTAAAATTTAAATTGTTTTCCATTTGTTTTCTTCTTTGCATTGCAGCAACAAGTTTGTTTCTCCTGCAGTGTCTAAACATAGATCAGAATGAATGTTCCGTAATGTCCTGGTTTCAGCTGGGATAGAGTTAATTTTTCTTCCTAGTAGCTGGCATAGTGCTGTGTTTTGGATCTAGTATGAGAAGAATGCTGATAACACACTGATGGTTTAGTTGTTGCTAGGGAGTGCTTAGGCTAGTCAAGGACTTTTCAGCTTCCCATGCTCTGCCAGGTGCACAAGAAGCTGGGAGGGGGCACAGCCAGGACAGCTGACCCAAACTGGCCAAAGGGCTATTCCATACCATATGACGTCATGCTCAGTATAGAAACTGGTGGGAGTTGGCCAGGGGCAGCGATCGCTGCTCGGGGACTGGCTGAGTCTGGATTGATGGATAGTGAGCGGTTGCATCACTTGTTTTTTCCTGTTTTTTTTTCTTTCTCTTGTTCTACTTTTCATTGCAATTTTTATTACTATTATTATCATTATTATTTCATTTCAATTATTAATCTGTTCTTATCTTAACCCGCGAGTTTTCTTACTCTTGCCCTTCCGATTCTCTCCCCCATCCCACTGGGGTTGGGGAGGGTGAGTGAGTGGCTGTGTGGTGCTTGGTTGCTGACTGGAGCTAAACCACGAGACATAAATATGTTTTCTTTAAGACAAATATTCCTGAATTTGCAAGTTCATCTTGTCTAAATGATACAAGCCAGACCCATGTGCTCCAGGTGATCTACCTAATTGACCTGCATGGCCATTCAGCAGCGGAGATATTTTTTCCCTTTCTCCTCTGAGAATTCTTCATGCCAGTGGAGTCCAGAGGGTTTTCCATTGGCATAAAGAGTTGAAATTAGAACATTAATCACATATGGAGATATCATTGAGCTTGTCAGTGTGTTCTGTTCCAAGAAATAAGGGCAGAAAAAACCCCCACCAAACAGAAGTCAAGAAAAAACTGAGAGTTCAAAGAGAGAGAATTTGAATAATGAAAAGTGGTAGAGCAGAAGTGTACTTATTGGCTTAGTAAAGTAAATGCTGGAAAAAGGTGTTTTGACGCACAATATTCTGAGATCTTACACAGGAAAAAGATGTATATCTTCAAAAACCATGGCTCTGTGCTTACACATTGTGAAAAGAAATGAGAGAAGAGCTCAGTGATGATGATTTTCAATGAGAAAGTTTGTTTTGAAATGCACTGGAAATTTTTGATTAATTTGCTGCTTATACATTTTCAGAAACACAGGGAGAATTTGGAACTGTTGTATGTAAATTAGACATATTGGAACTATCTTGATTTTCAGATATACCCCATCACCCAGAAAAATTGTAATGAGTGCTCGTGATTAAAGGAAATGTGAAGAGCTTTTGCTCATTTAGAATATTAGGATTGGCTGTGGTTGCTAATGAAGTGCAAAATGAAATTCTAGTAATTATGTAAATAAGGTCACAAGTAAATCTGGAGATATTGCTGGACTTCCAGGGAAAAGATAAAAATTTTGAAACTATCAACGAATAGTTCCTGTACTGAGTCTGGCTGAGACGGAGTTAGCTTTCCCCATGGCAGCCCTCACAGTGCTGTGTTTGTGTCGGTAGCTGGAAAGGCGTTGATAACACACCAGTGTGTTGGCTACTGCTGAGCAGCGCTCGCACAGCATCAAGGCTGTCTCTCCAACGTTCCCCCCTCACCAGTAGGCTGGGGGTGGGCAAGATCTTGGGGAGGGGACATAGCCAGGACAGCTGACCCAAAGGGTTATTCCATACCATATGGCATCTGCTCAGCAATAAACGTTAAGGGAAACGGTCGGGGGGAGAGGGGAAAGGCATTCGTTATTATGACTAGTCTTCCGGAGCAACTGCTACATGTACAGAAGCTCTACTTCCCGGGAAATGGCTGGATATCACCTGCTGATGGGAAGCAGAGAATAAATCTTTTGTTTTCCTTAGTTTCCACGCCTGGCCTTTGCTTTTGCTTTATTTAACTGCCTTTATCTTGACCCACAATTTTTTTCCATATTATTTTCTCCCTGCCCCTGTCCTGCTGAAGAGGGGAGTGATAAAGTGGCTTAGTGGGTACCCAGTGTCCAGCCAAGGTCAACCTGCCACAGTTCCACAAAATAATGCTTTTGCATTGTCTCATGCTGAAATGTATCTTGGCTGGATATGGTTTCAAAAATACCAAAAAACCCAAACAACTGACTGAGCTTGTTGGACTTGATAATCTAACAGGCAACTGAGCTTATGGATATGACAGTAGTTTTCTGGATCATTAATATAGTCTCATATCTTCTTCACCGTTGAAGGTAGGGAAAATTATCACTTGATGACGAGAAATTTATCTTAAATGAGAGAGAAGAATTAACGATTTCAGTAAGGCAGAGTCTCTACATGTGCTCCAGTAATCTTGATGGAGAATAGATGAGTTTGCTTGGTAATACATGAACTTTTGCACAAAATAAGAAATGTTTAATGTTTCTTTTTCCTGAAACTAGCAGACTTGTACTTCCAGAAGTACAAAACCTTAAAAAATAGTTAAAAATGTTACATCTATTCAGTAATATTATTAGCATGATCCTTCAATTTTTACTGCCATTTGCATTTCAATAGGTTGCAATTACCTTTAACAAAGAGAAAGGTTCTGAGGGGCTAGAGAGAAAGGGCTATATTTTAGACACATACAGCTTAAATAGTAACAGGCAGTGATATTAGATTGAAAAAAGACTGCTGAAGGAAACTATAGGGTTATCTTAAATCAACCTAAGCAAGTAAATTTAAAATTAATAGAAAGGATTTATTTCTTTTGTTACTTTAAAAACATAATACTGTTTTTGTATTGTTTTCATATGTATTTTTTATACTAACAAAATAAAATGCAAAGAATAAAAATGTTCAACTTCAACTAAATATGTTTAATTTTATTGCAAATTATTGTAGGGATAGAATAATCAAATAAAATCTTTGCACTGATTATGCAGTGGGTCCCTTAGGCTGTTCCATATTCATTAAACTGTAGCAGTAACAGAACTGCTAAATAGTTTTAGCCAGTTGTTCCAAACCCCTAATTTTTAAGTTGACAGTCTTGTTAGCATGTCAAACCCCAGGTTTGACCATTCAAATCACAACAAATTGTATGGAAATACTTGTTCTGTGTTGCTAATATAAAAAGTGAATATTCATAGTAAATTTGAAGTGTTGTCTGAAAGTTGTATGTTACCTCCTGTTTGTCTTTGTACTGTTTGCTTCTTTGTGTCTGTGTATACAATAACAAAGATGGCTAGCACATTAAACTAGCAACCAAATTTCCACTCTCATTGATTTTGTCTGACCTTGAGCAATTCCTCTTACAACCTACATACTTGCAAAATCGAGAAGCTTATGTTGCCAACAGTTTTATCTGTATGCTTGCATGTAAAAACCAATCCAGCTCTTTCTGGGAATACGGTGGTTAAATTCGCTTGGCATTCCTATTCTAAAACATTATAGTGAAATGTTAGTATCTCTTTTAATGAAGTTCTATGACCATAAAATAATGAAGAGGAAAAAATATTATTAAATTTATCTCTCCAGAGCTCTGGATCCATCTTCTGAATATCAGAGAGAGGTGAGAGGGAAGAATAGTGTGAGTTTCGTGGAAGACATTGGAGCTAAACTTTGAATCTTCTTTTTCTAAGTTCATATAAAATATTTTTTACAACCAACTGCAGTAATTTCAAACTCATTAACAACAGATGCATATGCTTTTTCATGGTGACTACTTAGAACATATGAAATCTATATCCTAACTTCAACCATCTGTTAAGGTGATGAAAAGCTAATAGGAGGCTACAAACTTTCTCTCATATAGAAATGTGTTTCTTTCTGGAAAAAAAACAAGAAAATCATATTTCAAATATTTAAAAGATGCTTTTGTAAAAAAGTAAACCTCTTGTCAAATCTCTGCCTTCTAATGGAAATGTCTCTGCCCTCTTTTATTGCCCTTACTGACTCTTCATAGCCCTCTTAAAATTGTAGCTGCATGCATATATTGGACTTCTCCCTTCAAAGCCCTTTAAAAATGTGACTGCACTGTTTTACTTTAAAAATTCCTAATATCACCACATCTTATGTAATTTCACTAATGAGCATGGCTTCTTAACTAGAACCTTGTATCTGTACTGATTTAATTCTAAACAAGGACTTGATGCCCGATTGCAGATATTCTGTGTATTTACAAATTCATTTCAATATTTACCTTGTATTTCCCTTAAGTTCCTAATTTGTTTTCCATAAATGCTTCTGTTCCTAGTGATGGTGCAAACATGCCAGACTACAGCAGTAGTGATAAATGGTGTTGATGCCTTAGGGTGATACATAAGTAAATTAGCTGGTAAAACTAAACTATTCAGTTTCAATTTTTAATACTGTTTTGTAGCATTGGCTTTTCATTCACTGCTGAATTGGCTTTGCTTACTTTGTGATTTAATTATTCTTCACAGGGTAATGAAAATTTAGAAATGTATAAGGAAGACAAATGTAGTTTTACAACTGAAGCTAAGTAAGAACATGATAGCTAAGGAGTAATCCAGGGAGCTTTGAACTACAGGAAGCAGTCTAAAAGCTTTTAGAATGTGCACTCCTTAGAAACAACTTTTTGCCTGGAAGATTCAAGTACTTCTGTATTTTAAGATGCACAACTCTTTAAGCCATAAGTTCCTTCTTATCCTATATCTTCTCTTTTAGAACAGTCAGTATCAGATGTGCAGAGGGAAATGGAAGAAGAAGATATACATGAAATGATCCTTACCATCTAGAGAACTGCTGAAACAGAAGCACTGTCTTTATGTTAATAAGAGTTTCCAGACCTTCCACATGTGAATTTTTTTAATCCAAGGCCTCCAAGTTTACCGTAACATGACTCTTCCTGGAGCTAAGAACAGTACAAATCTGTGCATAAATGCTGTCTGACAGCTAAGAAGAAAATATTCTCATGACTGACATGTTTCTTAAGTTGTTTACCTGTTTATTCCTCCATTAATTTTAAAGATTATTTTATGAAACTGCTGGCATCTTGGGCTTACTTTGTTTCAAGGCAGAATACAGAGGAAGGTTTCAAAGATGCATGAAAAATACATTTTTTCACCTGCATGCTATATCACATAGATACACCTAATGTCCAGTCACTTGCTTTTCACCTTTTCCGTCTCAGCTGCTGCCTGCATTTGTTCATCCATTTGTATCTCCTTCTGTGTGTCTGAGATGACCTTTCTTTTCCAGCCTGCTAATGATGGCTATCTCCTCAATCCTCCTAACCCCCCTACTTTCCAGCAATAAATTAAATATGTTTTACCCTTTAGTTATATATCCTTATCTGAACACCAGGAAATACACACAGTTCAATCATGCACATCTATAATCTCTTTCCTGATACTGTTATCTTACTAAATACTGAAATAACTCTTTTGAAATAGAACAGGTTAGAAATTTTCATATTTCCGTTTAATTTCACATATTAACTTATGGGCTATGTAGCTTAGTTTTTGAAAATGGTCAATTGTTCTATTTTTTTGTTTAGAGTTTTGTTTAGAAGTGCTGGAAAATATTTTTGGATAGATTCATGTAACAAACAAGAATGCAATTCAGGACTATTTATCCTGAAAGATACCGATTTCTTTTTATCTAAACGCCTTGGAGAAATATTCTTAGCCAAGATAATTTAAAAAAATCCAACACTTTTCATCATCAGATTTCACCTAATGAAATTAGAATTTTCCATGGGGAAAGGAAATGCTTTGATTCAAAACACTCATCTGCAAATTGAGCATTTTCATTTTGAACTCACAGTTTAAATTGAAGTAATTAAATGTTTTAATTTCATTGAAAGTTTCAGGGGTTTTTTACTCTTAATTTTTTATTGTCAAGTAATAGTTACCCTAAATTAATATTATATAATAATTAACATTCTGACTTTTTATTGGTGAGAAATTCAATCTTTTAGCCAACTG